>OY882872.1:47719777-47724777 GCA_963693515.1 Pipistrellus nathusii | reverse complement strand
TAACCGGAGGCCATGGGAGAGGGGCTGGCCTCGGCTCGGCTGGGCTCGGCTCGGTTCGGTTCGGTTCGGTGGGGACAGGAGGCCGTGGGAGAGGGGCTCGGCTGGGCTCGGCTGGGCTCGGCTCGGCTCGGTTCTGTGGGGACAGGGCGCGCAGCACCGGGAGGAGCGGCTGGGCTGGCCCAGCCCTGACCCAAATAGCTCGAACACACAGCTCAGCCTCCTCTCAGCGTCCTGGGACCCCACCCCACCCCCGCCGAGGCGCCAGCTCCCAGCCCCAGTCCCGGAGCTCCCCGGAGCAGAACCCCAGGACCGGGGCTGGACCCACCGCGCCGGGGGGCCCAGGACCCTCCCGCCTCCAGCCCCCCCACCGCCTGGGCTCAGCAGGCTCGCGTTCATCTCAAAGTCAAGGGCTGGCCTGGAACTGGGTCAGGGGACCGTCCTGGGGCCCCTCCAGCGCCAGGCCCCCTTTCCCAGGAACCTGGGGCTCCCTCAGCCTCCCCCCCCAGACACCCCCCAGACCGGTGTCTGTCCCCCTTCCCGCCCCAAACCACATTCACCCCCAGCTCACCCACCCGCACCCCTCCAGCGCCCTGACCCCCCTCCCAGCCTTCTCTTCCGACACCCCCACCTCGCTGCCCTGTCCAGCCCTCACCCCTCACCCCTCACCCCTCCACCCCTCTCCCCCTTCCCCATGCCAGGTCTCAGCCCTGTCCCAGAACCAGAACCAGAACCGAGCACCCCCAGCCTCTACTCACCTCCCCACCGTCATCAGCTCCCCAATCCCGCCCCATCTTCACCACTATCCATCCCAGGAGGGAGGGGTCACTTTTAGGGCGCCTGTCCCGCACCCCCCTAATGGCCCTGGCCATCGCCCCCCTCCCCAGGAATCCCCCAGACCCTGGAGTCTCAGGGCCCCCAGTCCCCTTCCTCCTCGGGGACTCAGGGATCCCGTTACCCCAAGCCCCATCCCTTTATGTAAGCAGAGTGGGGGTGTCTGGTCTCCCCAAGCGCCTGTCCCAGGGGGAACCTCCAGGAATGGGGGCTTCACACGCCTCCTCCCTCAGACACCCCGAAATCGGGGCCCAGTCCCCACCGCCCTGAGAGCCCAGGGGTGGGTCTGTGACCCGGGGCCCCTGGGCCCCCCGCACCCAAAAGCTGGCCCCCGCGCGGCCCCCGTCCCCCGGCGGCTCCCACCTGCTGGTACCCCGGCTCCCGCGGCGCGAAGTCGCTGGGCACCGGGCGGAGCTGGAAGTCGGCGCGGGGCAGCTGGTGGAGCAGGTGCACCCAGGCCGAGGGCCGGTAGCCCGGGGGCTCCCCCATGGCCCCCGGGGGAGGGCGGGCGGGCGTGCGGGGCTGAGGCCGGGCCGCGGGAGCCTGGCTGGCGGCGCGGGGCGCGGGTCTGGCGGGCTCAGGGGAGCGGGGCCCGGAGGAGGGAGGGGGCGGGGGCGGGGATTGGGGGGCGGAGAAGGAGCGGAGGGAGGGGAGGCGCGCCCGGCGGGCTCGGTGCTGCCCCTGGCGGCCGCGGCGGGCACTGCGGCGCCGTGGGAGGTCCCAGGCTTTGCGTCCTCCAGGCTGGCGGCCCAGGTACCTCCACATCCCCATCCCTAGAAGGTCCTCCCTGCTATTGTGTCTGTCCGCTTACAACCGGAGGGTCCCCTTATCTCTCTCTCTCTCTCTCTCTCTCTCTCTCTCTCTCTCTCTCTCTCTCTCTCTCTCTCTCTCTCTCTCTCTTTTTTAAGTTCTCTCTCTGTTTTTTAATCCTCACCTGAGGATATTTTCCCATTGATTAAAAAAATATTTTATTGATTTTTTTTACAGAGAGGAAGAGAGGGATAGAGAGTTAGAAACATCAATGAGAGAGAATCATCCATCAGCTGCCTCTTGCACCCCCCCCCCTCCACTGGGGATGTGCCCGCAACCAAGGTACATGCCCTTGACCGGAATCGAACCTGGACCCTTCAGTCTGCACGCTGACATTCTATCCACCGAGCCACACTGGTTAGGGCTCTATTGATTTTTAGAGAGAGGGGGAGGGAGGAGGAGGAGGAGTGAGGGAGAGAGACAGAGAGAGAAACATGGGTGTGAGAGAGACACACGGATTGGTTGCCTCCTGCACCCGCACTGACCAGGGTCCGGGCCAGGGAGGAGCCTGCAACCCAGGTAGGTGCCCTTGATAGGAATTGAACCCACAATCCTTCAATCCACAGGCTGATGCTCTATCCACTGAGCCACATCAGCTAGGGCCCACGCATTCCGTCTTCACAAGGGCCCTCCCAGGTGTCCAAGAACCTCCCCAAAGGATGACTCCGTGTACATAGGGATCACCCCGCCCCTCGCCACTCAGGTTGCCTAGGCAACCTCCCAGGATCCCACTGAGGCCACACTGGTCCATGCCTTCAGAGGCCCTCGGAAAGGAACCTGCAGCTTTGTTGTCATTTACCCGGGTAGGCACAGTTGGAGCTAAAACTGAGGTCCCCAGACATCTGCCCCAGGGACCTAACACCTCATCCCACCCCCAGGGAGCAGGGCTAGACTTTGCACTTGAGGTCCCCACGCCAGGTGTCCCTTGTGGGGAACAAGATGGGCGAGAGGAAGAAGGGGAGGTTCGGACCCCACCTGTCTCCTGATATTTTGTCCCAGGTTGGTGAGAAGGGCTGGGGGTGTTGCCCGTGCCATGACCAGAGAGAGAAATGATGGTGGTGATAGTGGTGGTGGTAGGGATGATAGTGGACATGTTGGTGATGAAGGGGATGCTGATGTTGATAATGGGGATGATGAAGGGGATGGTGATGGTGATGATGATGGTGATGGTGATGTTGATGATGGTGGTAGTGGTGGTGTTGATGATGAAGTTATGATGGTGATGGTGAGGATGGTGATGTTGGTGATGATGATGGGGATGATGCTATGATGGGGATGGTGATGATGGTGATGTTGGTGATGGTGGTGTTGATGATGAAGTTATGATGGTGATGGTGAGGATGGTGATATCGGTGATGATGATGGGGATGATGAAGGGGATGGTGATGGTGATGATGATGGTGATGGTGATGTTGATGATGGTGGTGGTGGTGGTGTTGATGATGAAGTTATGATGGTGATGGTGAGGATGGTGATGTTGGTGATGATGATGGGGATGATGCTATGATGGGGATGGTAATGATGGTGATGTTGGTGATGGTGATGATGATGATATTACGATGGTGATGGTGAGCATGGTGATATTGATGATGATGGTGGTGAGGATAATGGTGGTGATGGTGATGATGATGTTATGATGGTGATGGTGATGATGGTGATGTTATGATGGTGATGGTGATGGTGATGGTGATGTTGACGATGGTGGTGGTGGTGGTGTTGATAATGATGATGAAGTTATGATGGTGAGGATGGTGATATCGGTGATGATGATGGGGATGATGCTATGATGGTGATGGTAATGATGGTGAGGATGGTGATGTTGGTGATGGTGATGGTGATGATGATGATGTTACGATGGTGATGGTGAGCATGGTGATATTGATGATGATGGTGGTGAGGATAATGGTGGTGATGGTGATGATGATGTTATGATGGTGATGGTGAGGATGGTGATATTGGTGATGATGATGGGGATGATGCTATGATGGGGATGGTAATGATGGTGATGTTGGTGATGGTGATGATGATGATATTACGATGGTGATGGTGAGCATGGTGATATTGATGATGATGGTGATGTTGATGATGGTGGTAGTGGTGGTGTTGATGATGATGATGAAGTTATGATGGTGATGGTGAGGATGGTGATATTGGTGATGATGGTGGTGAGGATAATGGTGGTGATGGTGATCATAATGATGTTATGATAGTGATGGTGAGGATGGTGAGAGTGGTGATCATGGGGATGATGATACTGGGCGCCCACCTCATACTGGTGATGATGCTGGTGATAATAATGATGATGTTATGATGGTGATGGTGATGGTGATGGTGATGATGATGCTGACAGTGATGATGAAGCCATGTACACTGACTAGGAATCACACCAGTGATCTCCTGGTTCATTGGTAGATGTTCAACCACTGAGCCGAGCTGGTCAGATTAAAATTAAAACATTTTTAAACCAAAAAAGTGAGGATAGCTACCTCCTCTCTCTCTCTCTCTCTCTCTCTCTCTCTCTCTCTCTCTCTCTCTCTCTCTCTCACACACACACACACACACACACATACACACACCTCCCTTTCACTCCCCTCAGAAAAAGGCTTGCATTGACTGAATGTTCTCTCTCTCTCTCTCTCTCTCTCTCTCTCTCTCTCTCTCTCTCTCTCTCTCTCTCTCTCTCCTCTCTGCTTCACCCCAGCTCTTTCTCTCATGTCCACCTCTCTGTCTCTCACACAGGGTCTGGGTCCCAGATGCCTGCAGCCTGGCGTTTCTCGAGAATTCCCTTATCTTGCCCCGAGTAAGCCCAAGACACCCATCCTCGCGCAGGGGAGACCTGAGACGCTGCCAGCAGAAACGTGCTGCCTCGACCTTCTCCTGCCCTTGCTCCCCGGACCAGCTTCTCCGGGGGAAGACAGATGGTTCCTCCAGGGCGGTCTTCGAGCATGTATTCCCAGGGGTTTCCCTGAATACCCTCCCGACACCACCTCAAGCTCCATGGGTGTCCATTCAGGACGTGGGCGCCCGAGAACCCCCCCACACACACACACCACACACACACACACACACACACACACACACACACACACGCCCCGAGGAGGATGGCTCCGAGCACATGGCGGTTGCTAGTTAATCCCAGCCCAGGCACGCCATATGGGGAGAGGGACACAGCCTCGCCAGATGTTCCCGTTTTCCGAGAGGAGACAGAAACCTGGGTATTTTTAAAAGCAAAATCCCTCAGCTTTTAAATGTGAAAACTAATTCGAATGAAGGAAAAAAAAGAAATGCTATGTGGGCCAAATAAAGCCTGCCTGTGGGCTGGAGCCGGCTGGGTTGTAAGCTCTGGTCCAAGCAGACAC